>OX608082.1:23334921-23364921 GCA_951509765.1 Sphenella marginata
AGATATAACTGACGTTCAATACAGAAAAAATATTATTTACTGAAAAACTTAAATTTTTTCCCCTTTCAAAAATTCAAATTTTTTTAAATTGAAATCGACTAGAAAGTTACAATCATTAAAAAAAAAACAATTAGCCTTATTGTAAATTTCATGGGAACAAATCTTCCAAAAATTTTTAATGGGAAACACTAACAATTTTCCTACTTTGTTTTTGTTTCCCCATTATAAATTTTTGGGAGATTTGTTCCCATGAAATTTACAATAAGGCTGAATGTAAACAACTGAAATTCGAAAATTCATATTTTGGAAAAAAAAAAAAAGACATGCTGCTGAAAATAATAAAAAATTTAAACAGAAAATAATTTTAATCGCAAAGAACACGCGCATCTTAAATTTGTGCTTTTAAAAAATGCTGACAGCCTTTGTATTAAGTCTACGACTCTAAATTTGCCTTACATAAAACTTACACACATATAACATCCTGCATACGGATCACAGCTGAGTATAAAAAAGTGCAGAAAACTTAATTTACATTTGGCCAAGTTAAGTTTAAATTGCACACAGCATTTGAATATTCAATATCAGCCACGACTATGCATTTTCCGCATTTTTTTTTTTTCTTTTGTTCGTTTTTTTTTTGTTTTTGTTTTTGTAAAAAATTTCCCCTAGTTTTCATTGGCTTCACGACTTCCTTTCGAGTGGTAATTAAAAATTTTGTTCATGCCACAGCTTGTTGCAAAAAGTTGAAAACACAAGCAAAACTACGCAGCGCAATGAAATAATAAAAAAATAAACAACAACAACACAAAAAAACAAAAAAAAAACGAATTGCGAAAGTCAACGGCTAATTAAAGCATTTTACGCTTATTTTACTCTTTGTGGCGACATCAAATAGTTACATACAACAACAACGACGACAGCAAAATCAGTGCCTGCAACAACAATAAAAGCATCATCACATTGGCGTAAAGTTTTTCACGAATGCCAACGTCATCGAATTTTTTATTATCATACTTATTATTTGTTTTTTGTTTTTCATTTTTGTCTTAAACTAAAAAAGCGTAACAACAAAAAAGTTTAAATATTGAAAACTATGAATTATTATGAAAGCAAGGAGCCGCATAATGTGGTCATGAACCACACAATTTTCCGGCGGAACAGCAAAAACTATGAATGGACGCAAATAAAAACTTTCACGGTAAAGCCCTTACTACACTTAGACATTTGGTTGCCCCTCGTGTTAGTGAAAAATTTGTGGCAACAAGTAATAACAGCCAAAGTAAAAATTCAGTTTAGTTTAGGCGATAAACGTTAAAGTTGATCATTTCAATGCGGTGGTTGAGACTAATAAAAAAAAATGTAAATAAAAGATTTCTTGTAGACCGTTTTTTTCTAAAACGTTGCTTATAAATTTAAGCTTTTACTGCAGCGAGTCTCTTTTAAAATCGCTATAATCCGGTACTCCTTACGGTTTATACCCGACTGTCGCTGAAGTGATTTCGTATGACCTATATAGAATTCTAGGGTACATCATACTCTCCTTCCATAAGAAAGCCTAATGATGGTAATGAGATGTGAAATGCATTATGTCCGTAGATTAAAAATTTGGTGGCGCGTAGATTTTAGTCACCTCTTGGACATATTTTAACCCCCTAACCTGCTGCTTCGTTATACCATAAGTTCAGTCCAGATGAGGGTTATGCTCTCCGAGTTATCTAAAACCAATCGAGGCTTCAATTGAGGCGAATATCTATCGTGCAATAATTTTCAATCTGATGCTAGCGCTTTGTGATGTATTTTATATACTCACAGCATATGTCACATCATATCGTATCACATCACCATTATATAATAATAAATGTAGATATCATATAAAAAACCCATTACATATGTACCTATGCATATAAATAATTTTGTTTTTTTAATTTGCTCGATTTTCTCAAGTTGACTCCTGCGCTCTGTGATATTATACTTCAACAATATCACATCATACCATCACATCATATGTGCAGTTTGTACTTTAAACTATTTTTTTTATTGTTTTTCATATTTCAAAAAATATTATACAATGACAGTAGTAAGACTTAGTTAACTCTTATGTTGGTCATCTGATCTAACCAATATATGTATAAAATTAGCATTGGTCGTCAATAAGCAATAGAGTCAACATATCACATCGCCATCACATCATACACCTTAGTTATAAGAGTGGTAAACTAAATGGCATTAATTAAAAATATAAAAATTTTTAAATATGAACAACACACACATCTGTATCTGCATCAAGTACTGCAATATAGTAATATGCAGTTCTTCGGAAAAGCTTTGATCTAGGGTGGGTTTAAAATGAAACTTTTCTAGATTGGAAGTAGGAATTATTAAATTAATATTTTTATCACAAGCACATTTAGTGGTAATGCCACCGAGATTGTGTGCTCAATGGAACGAAAAAAAAAAAAATTTGCTCAACCAATTTTCTAATCAGCATTTGTTTGAAAAGTGGCATCCTGCACCAATTGCTTTTCTTTTTTGAAAGTTTTGCATTACGCGTGCTAACTCCACCAAGCACCTTAAAATCCAATTAAATAAGTAACACTTTCATTTTCTTGTTGGCAGCTTTGTGCCCCAAAAGCACAATTGCACTTTGTAAAACACACATAGAATTGCAGAATTTTAAAGCACGCTGCTCTTTTTGTTTTACCAACACGTAAATTGCGCTGACCCCTTATGTAAGCCAACGCTGTGATGTGTAAAAAAGCAGTCTTTTGGTGCATTTCTGTTTGTCGCATATATAACATATATATAAATTTTTTTATAAAACAATTTGTGATAGTTCTTAATATTCGACAAAATGCAGAAATGCTTTTATATACATATATCTTTTTGCATTATGACTTGAGTTTGTTGCACATTTTTTTGTCTTTCACTTTTTCATATAATTTCACTTTCCTTTTTTATATCAAACAAGTTGCATTTGTAAGAAACTTTTGCCATAGACACAACCGTCCATCTAAGTATGTACATATGTATGTATGTATGCATGTGTGAGTGCAAGCGGTTCATTATAATGAGTACCATATATTTGTATGTGGAGAAAATGTATGCGGCATTTTTGTTTTGCTCTTTTTTGTTTTGTTTTTGCGAACTAGCAAGAAGCGCACAGTGGCGCGAATTTTTGGCTACAATTTCAAACTTTTTACCAACAATTTTTATTTCTTTTCAAGTATTCACTTTTGCAGCTTATTCAATTTCTATATACTAGAAAATCTTGAGACGTTAAAGACTTAATTTAGTTTTAGAAATTCTTGTGTTAGCCTATCAGCCCTTTTGCTTTCATAGAATTTTATAAACTTGAACCAAATAAATTCCTAGCGAAATGCGATCTTTTATAATCTGAGGGCATTTTCGAAATATATATGTATGTATATATGGTCGGTGTTGTTTCACAGAGGTGGGCAATGAGTTTTTGTACATAAGTGAAGACCAAGCATTTGTGAAAAATATATGTGGGTGTGGCACCGCCTACTTTTCCAAAAATATGCAAATTTTGAGTAAAGGGCACATATAAAAAAATACAAATTATTTAAACCAAATACTTTTTATTTTATAAAGCATGCGGGCATGGTACCGCCCACTTTGTGTATAGCATCCAAGTATAACTATACATACTGTGAGGTTCACAAAGGCACACATTAATTTGAATTTATGAAAAAATGTTTCCCCCAACTCATTCCACTGTGCCGCATTGCATAAGCAGACGTAGCTAAGCATCGCACAACAATAATACAACAAATTCAATGAGATACATACATATATGCATACATATGTGAGTACTCTTCTGTTGGATGCAGTCTACAATTCACTTTTCTCTACGTTCCTTTTCACGATTTTTTGCCGTCACATCCGTGGTTGTCGCTTCACTCATCCTCATTGCTAGCATTTCACAGTTGTAGGCATTTAGGCAGCGTCTGTTTAAAGCTTTTGCGGCAGTTGCTCTGGTTTTAACGCTCTAATTATTTTGATGCTTACAATTTATGTAATTTCTTTCTTTTTTTTTCTTCTCACTATCCTAGAATTGTAGACATAAAGATAAGGCAGTAAGTATGTGAATTACAGATGTAGGAGATATGAGCTTGCATACATGCAGAATGTGGCCAAAAGGTGGCGGCTTCTTGGAAACAATTCGTGGGCTTAAGTCCACAAATGCATATCTAGGAACTGCGAAACTGCATAAGCAATTGGAGGTATTGTTGTGATCAGCAATTAACTCTCACATACCTGCAAAATATTTCAACGTTTTTTGGGAAAGAAAACCACGCTCATATATTTTTTTCGTCATTAATGGCACATTTTTTTTATATGGATCTCTATGAAGCTTTCACTTTAGGTTTTGGAGTTCGCTGGGTGCGACACAGAGTATAAATATTTTTTTGGAAAAGTAGGCGCTGTCACACCCCCTGGATATATAAAATTTCAATTCATCATAACTCTGAACGTATTTTGTCTAACTTCATGCTATATGTGTCCTTCAAGTACGATGTACAATATTTTGGAAAATGGGCGGCGCCACGCCCTTATATTTAAATTTTTGATTTGCCTTCATTAATGTCCAAAATTTATTGTCTATCTGTATGAAACTTTTAGGATAAGCTTAGGTGCTCACTGCATATAGCAAAGGTTATTTATAAAAATTGTAAAGTGGGCACTGCCACGCCCCATGCTATATAAAATTTCAATTTGTCTAAACTCTGAACGTATTTGCTCGAGTATAAAAATATTTGGTTAGTTGTATTCTTTAGTCAAGAGTTACATAATTTTGAGAAAGTGGGTAGTGCCACGCCTACATATTTTTTATGGTTTGTGTGTGCTTAGTTAATGAGCAAAGTTCATTGTCGATCTCTTTCAAGCTTTCTCGATAAGATTAGAAGGCAAACCACGCTGTCTATATAGTTTTAGAAAAGTGGACACTGCCACGCCCCATGCTATAATTAATGATATTTCATATAAAGATATGTGTTCTTAACATCAAAAAAACCGCGGAATAAGAAAGTGTTACCAAAACTAAAAAAAAGTTAATTCGCTATATCTTCTAAGCTATGTGCCTACCAGTACCCGCAGAGGGAATGGAGAAGAAGGGGAGTATGAATAGAATTTCGAGATATAGAAGAGGTGTTAGAGAAAAATGAAGAGCGTAAAGAAGAGTGACGGTATATAGCTTTGGGGTAAAAGCGCAAAATAGAAAAAAAAATGAAGATATGAATACGAAACGCAGAGTGGAGAGGGAACAAAATAACAATTTCTTAAATGTAGCTAAGTAAAACTTTAGGCAGGGTAACTTCTAACAGATCTGTGACTTGTTTCTATTTAGCTCTAGTTCTATGAACACTTTAAAAACACTTCAAAAACCATATAGTTCACTTCGAGAAAATACACTAAATTCTTGCAAACACACAAAAATACTTAAAATCAATGGTAAATTGCACTTTAAATTTAAGAAATTCAACGAAGTACTCAAAAAAAAAAAAAAAAAACAATGCTCTGCACTATCCATTCGTATGTAAGCAAATTCTAATTAAAATTTCTTCATTTGTAAAGTTTGACCAAGTTGCGGTCACTTCATGACAGAATAAAAATAAGAAAACTCAAAAATTTAAACTTCAAGAAGAAGTTGAGTTACATTGAAAAAGTTTTTGGCGTACAACAAGTAGTGCATTTTACGAGCCGTTGATATTCTTCATTCGACCAACTCAAAATGCAATAAACGCAAGGATTCCAATTCAACAAGCTAAGAAAAATGCAATAAAAAGAAAATGCTGAAAGGAATTTGTTTGTGGCTATCAACAGCTTGAACAAACGTATAATTTTTTTGTACGTATTTACAAATAGAGATGGGAGCTTTTAACTTTAGAAGCAAATGTTGCATGGAACTGTGACTTTGAAGATGAAGTTAGTAGGAATAACAATAGAACTCTTCTGCTTAGTATCAAGTTGATTGCTTTAAGAAGAGAAACTCAAAGCTTCCGTAAAGATGCGAGTCACTCTGTCCCAACTTTATCTAAATTTTGTAAAAGCTCAAGCTCTTTCTTATTCAAACTAAAGAAACAGACAGATTCGATATGTGACGTACATATATGCACACGATATCAGCCATCTCTTTTTAGCTGTTTTACCTCGTTGGTGGAGGGCGAAATATCATTACAACAACAACTCACGTTAATTTTTTTGCAAACCTGATTTCAGTTTTAGAAAGTGCCTGACTTTAAATTTCACAATGTCAAATGATGGCGAGCAATCCGAATCCCTCCATCAGGATTCCGAAGGCCCTATAGTCAGGGAAGTAATGAGGAAGTTATATTTCTTTAGGAAGATTCATCCAAAATGTATTGCGATAATGGAACCGTCTTATCCACCAAAGCAAAAAGGGTTGCCATTTTTATTTGTCTTCCAAGTCAGCAAGTACTTCCCAATCAAAAAGGGTACGAATCGATGTATCCCCTTTCTTTTTATTAGAAATCACGAGATGTGCATATTATCAGGTTTATGACTCTCAGTTCTCCATTTTTGATCTGTAAGGACTTATATCCCATAAAAGCAGTAGTAGCCATTTACCGCCTCTAAGTCTTGTATGCTGAGTTCAAGAGACATTCAAAGAAACAGACATTACAAGTAAGGTACATAAAAATGAAACCGTTTGGGTCCATTCGGTCTGTGTGTGAGTGATACAAATTAAGCAACCGTTTTGTGGAATTTTCTTATGAGTTTTGTTTTATTCAATTTTTCCATAATTTTGTATAACCAAAACTAAAAATTACTACAATTTTTTTTTTACTTCGCCCCAAAATTCCTAAAGGCTTCACTACTATGATACTGAAAAGCAAAGCTAAAGCGCCAACAACTAAAGAAATGTCACCAACAGCTCATGTCATTATGACAGTCGGCGTACAAATGTAAGTGGAGACAGCAATAAAAGCGTAAACGACAGTCGTTTATAGTCAGCAAAGAGCAGCTGGCGGCACATATTACTCGCATACACCGACACTGAACAGCAGGCCAGTGGTGGTCGGATGCGTGATTTTCATGATTTCCGTGGTTGTCAGCAGCAACGCGTTGCCATCCATTAAAGTCACCAATGCAACAACATACAACACGATGCTTGATCATTACAATTTGAAGCAAGTAATAAGCAGACATGACCAATGAGCAGACTCAATGCGCTTATGGTGTGGGTAGCAAAATTCAATGCCGCTTTGTGTGCCTAAATTCCACACATTTTACATCTCTCGGAAACAAAAAAAAAAAAACTGCCTAAACATACTAGTTCTTGTAATATGAACAATGCTATGAGTTGGAATCCGTGCTTGGATGAGAAATCGTAAGGACTGAAAATTTCAATATGCTCATTTCGATTCGCGTCACTCAATGATTATTCGAATTTTATTAGAATCGAATATTAGTTCATTGAAAGTGGATTTTCTTATGAAATTGCAAACAAAATTTGTTTCGAATGTAAGGAAGCTTCTCGTAACACTCTATATGATTGATTCGACTCCCTTAACTGTATTACGCATATTCGAATGTGAAATCGAATGTTCGAATAATTCGAAAATTGAATTAAATGATTATAACGAGCTCTAATAATCTCGTGAGGATGTAATGGAACTGTTCGAAATTTTTTAAAATCGAATGTTAGAATAACTCGATTATAACGAACTCTAATAATTATGTAAGCATTTTTGAACTGTTCGAAATTTAAAAAAAATTGTAAATATGTTAAACAAATATTTTGGCCTAATCAAATTTTTAAAATCGAATGATCGAATAATTCGAATATTGAATCAAAGAATCGAATTTGAATAATCAAAATTTTTAAATCGAATAACTCGATTATAATTCTGGCATTTTTGAACTAATTAAAATTTTTGAAAAACTTTTAATATTTAAAAAAATCTTAACCCGCTTTTAAAAGCTTGAGAAACTTAAACAAAATGTTTTGGCTTTAGAAATCAGGCGACAGTAGTAAATTATCCAGAACAAGTTCCAAGCCAAGAATAATACTTTTTTTATTTTTATGAAAATTATAATTTTTTAATTTTTAGCTATCCCGGTTATTTTCACAATAATGAATTTCATCATTTGGTATTGGGTACTTAACAATAACAATTCGCAAATTAACTGATACGGAATGAAAGTTTATAAACAAAACCGAAACATGTTAGAACAACCTAAAGTAAAACGTAAACCGAAACCGAAACTTCATTTTAAACGGTTTCACAACTTGCCTAAAACTATGATTTTTTTCTTTGGAGTCCACAACAGCGCGAGTTTACCCGAAAAAATGCAGTCCCCAAATGCCTAAAACTACAAATTTCTTTTCGCATACAATATCCAGCATAATATTTTATTTGCCCAAGTCGGACAAGTCTGAGTTTTATTTCCCTTCGGTTAAATTACCAAACATTTAAATGCAAAGCACAAAAGCTTAAATAATTCCCTTTACGATTGTGATTGTTGTGTGACTAACTACTATAGTTTTTCGCTATTTGTTGTTTTTGTATTTGCTTCCGCTTTCAAGTGTCACATACTTTCAACTTACTACCACGCAAACTGTCCCTATTTGCCAACAACAAATGGAACACGACCTGCCACATCCGTTTTGTCGCCGTTATGCATATTTGTTGTTATTTTGTATAGCGTGTGTGAGTGCGTGCGTGCGAACGTGTTTTAGTTTGTCGCTTTTTTCGACTTTTTCAAGTTTACTTTTTATGTAATATTTTTTGCGTTTACTCGTTTTGCTACCATTTCACTAAACTGCACCAATCCCGCCCACAACTAAACCCTTCGCATTTTCAACTTGTTTTTGTTGTATTCATGTGTGCAGTTTATTTTCTATTCCTAAAAGTTCTTTGTACTTTATCTTTATCTTCATTTTCGTTTTTGGTTTATTTTTTTCCTAAATTGCCCTCTTGAGAGTTTTTCTCGTCTTACTAAAAACAGCTTCCAAATTACGAAATGGGTTGTTGGATGGGTTGAATATTGAAATCGCTTTAAGCAAACGTTGATTTGAAACAATCAAAGTCGAATTTATGTAGAGAAAAATGTTAATCTCTGATAAAGGATGAAGCAAACGATGTGTGCATTTTGAGGAGCTTCAAAAGATCCTAAGAACTGCTTCAACCTCAAGAACAAGAACAAAATTAAATTGATCAAATTGGTCGCGATATATCAACCAAGCTCCAGACACATGCACAGCTGGTTCCAGAAATTGCCATCCTGCAATTGACAATCCACCGACGCTGAGCAGGGTCGCCAAACAAACTTAGACAGGATATAACAAAAAGCGAACAGAAGGTCTACTTAGCAGTTCAAGTAAATAAATCTTGTGACTAAAAGCCATAATAAGCCAGATCTTTAAATAAAATTAAGTATATTTGGAATAGCTTAATTCGTTAAAAACCTCTTCCGAAAATTGATTTCCAACCGAGCTCTCAGCCGAGCTCTAATTATATCCGTGAGATATAAGTTGGTTCTTTACTATTTCTTCTTTACTATTATTCCGTGTGAGTACTAGACTTACCTAGGCGACCGCCCTTCCTCTTTTCGTTGTAGGCCGCTCAGATGGCTATATTTCTTAAGTTTAAAACCCAAACTAAAATTCATATAAACTTCGATTTTATTGTCAATGAAGTCTGCCCACAAAAGGCTAGTTCCGAAGCTTGCCGCACTCATATCCAACAAAGAGCTGACCTTTTTGTAGGCTCATACTTAAGGTCTATATGAAAGACCTCGACAAATTTCGGAATCAAGTTATCGGTGTTATTTATTTCAGTAGAACTTCAGGCTTCTAAGTGTTATCAAACTAATTATTTTAGCAATGAGATTGATTGCTTCTTCTTCGTGATTTTGATGCAAAAAGAAAACTGGTAAAAGACGTCCTTTGTCTGGAAGCCATCAAACAACAAGTAGAATGCCCTCTCGATGAGCAAAAATCACCTTCTCAAGTCTCACGCTCTCAACAAATTACTAAGACGCCTCTCGTATTCTTTTTTTTTTTTTTTAACACTTCTGTTTTATTTGCAATCTATTTTTAAAATAATAAGCAAATTATATAACTATTTAACAATGTGACTTATATTAGTGAACTCCATTGAGGTCAATAATAATATATATGCATACTAGAATTAGTGTACGCTTATGTTTAGACTTCTATGTTAGATTTTAATACATTTTAATTTTTGATTTACATATTAGGTTCTGAATGGAAGGTCTAATATATGATGTCTTTTGAGTCTAATAGTTTCATTAGTTTGATCAAGTAATGAAATGGCCAGCGGGTTATCATGATAACTTATCCTCTGTAAATATTTTGTACTTATTTTTTTGATTTCGTCTTTTATGAATGGAATTTCTAGATCAGTATGTATGGCTTTATTAGTGACGAACCAGGGTGCACTTGTTATAAGTCTTAAAGTTTTTGACATGGCTATTGACATGATTACAATACATCTCGTATTCGAAACAGATTTTTACTTGAGGCATAGATGAGAGAACTAGAATCTAGCAGATCAAACTCCGGCTCAGAAGTATTTTTATTTAGCGCAAGGGTTTCTTAAGAAAGTAAAATCTAGGAAGGCTCTTCGGCAGCGCCAACTATTTGAGATCCCTCGGGTTTTGTAACAGATCGCTAAGTGTTCCTTCAAAACCTCCCTTTATATGAAGAACATTAAAATTCGGTTAAACATTTCTCTCTTACGGACTTGGCGTACTTTTACTTTCCGTCTACATTGTGGCACATTTTTTTTTTTTTTTGTTTCAAATAACAAAGTAAAATAAGTACAGCACAAAAAATAGAGCACAGAGAACAGCAAACATTGTAAAACGCGGCTATGTTAAAGGCTACAAAGTTTGTCGACAAGAACAATTACAAGAAAATACGTGTCAATCCAACAATGTTTGATAGCGAAAAAGAGGGGGCGAACTTCGAATTGAAACATTTCACACCTGCTGAGCGCGCATGGCTGCACATGAAAGATATGGCTTTTTTATTATTCTTTTTTTTTTTTTCTTGTTTATTTATTTATTTTTAGTGTCAGTAGCTGGAAAGTGCATTGTAAGCATTTATTTCTACAACAACAATATCTAACTTTTATCTGCTACATTTTCATTTTTAGCGATTTTGTTACTGTTGTTCTTGTTTTTTTTTCACACATCACAAAATCCAAGTTTTATTAAAAATTTTGCCATTTCGTTTGCGTTTGCAATTTACAATTTGATGATGCTTACATCAATATGTACTCGTAGATACATTAGACTGAGCCAGAAAAATTTATACAATTTTGGTAATTTTTTTTTTTTTTTTTTTTTTTTGTGGAATGTTGTAAAAATATTCCAAGAACTTTTGGTCGGAAATTTGAAAGGGCCTAAGTAGTCTAATACGTGATTTTAATACATCTTGTCATGTGTTTGCGAGTCTTTCAGGCTTAAGCTTTTTAACCGTTCGCTCCGAAAGTTGGCACACTTATTCTAACGGGTATGGAATAGGTAACAAAGCTCATGCGATTTCAATAGCTTAGATGAGAAATATGAACACTAACATTATAAAGTTTAATGTTTGAATGCCGAGAGATTTGCCTTTGTTAATCAATCACATGAGGACGCCGAAACAGATTTGAATAAAATTTGGCACGCACACAGCCAATAGTCTAGAAAGGAGCATAGGCTATCAGAAATCAAATACTTGAAACAAATTTTAATTAAATTCGATGTTAAGAGTCGTTTTCATATGTTACGCCAAATGTTTATCTTTTTTTAATCTAAAAAAAAGTTGGCTTTAACTACTTAAATATTATTTTTCATGTAAAGTGAGCTACCATGGAATTGCCCATACACATGTACCTCTCAAAACGCTAAATTTTTTTTTTCTTTGAGTTCTACACGTCTGTCGACTTTTTATTTTCAACTACTCGAATTCAACTGATTTGTCACTATTTGCTATTTTCTTTTGCCACAGGATCACCGACTAAAGCACATGGCTGAGCTGCAGCAATCCGTTGTCACAGACCAGGATGCATGTCATCAAATACAATCACAAATCCTACAATTTGAGGAGAATTTAGAACGTTTGCATTGCGAGCAGTTCCGTTTGCGTTGTTATATGGCGTCATTGCAGAGTGGCGAATTACCAAATCCAAAAGTAAGTAAATACAAAAAACAACAAAAAATAAAAAAACTTAAATAGCACGAATATTTAATTCTGTATCTATACATATATATATTACCATATTATATTACCCTGAGCCTATTAGTACTTGATGAATAAGATTTGTCATATGAGGGTCTCTAAGTTTAAAATACGGCCCGAGTGAATTGAAATCGATTTGATATTTTCAAATATATATTTCTAAATTTTTCATTTAGCTCTTTAGCTTTAGGTATGAGCATTTTGAAAATTTAACTAACAAGTGAAGAAAAAATAACACAAAAATTCGTTTATTTTACAAAAAAAAAGAGTTTTTACTGAAATATTATTGGTTATTAAAAAAAATTAATAAAAAGAAATTTAACTTTTGATATTCAAATTAATTTCAATTACGGAGCCATTGCTAAATATACTAAGGCTTTTAGCGACTACTTGCTGCTTTTCGGGGTAATTTAAGAATATTTTATGAACTATTTTTGGTTGTTTTTCAGAAAATTTTCGAGCTTGTTTCAGTGACTACATGAAGCTTTTTGTGGGATAGTATTGGAATTGTTTTAGAGTTCATTCTGGCCCTTTTTCAGAGTCAACTTGGGGTATTTTCTAGATTTGTTTAAAAGCTTTTGCGGGATCATTTTAGACATTATTTTTCGAACTATTTTGAATCAATTGAAAAAGTTTGAAAAAAGTGCCAGAACGGTAACAGAAACAATGCTAAAATTGTCAAAAAATAGTGCTAATATAATCGCTGAAACTATTCTGATACTGAAAAGATCACAAAATTATACATAAAACTGTTTTTGTAGTCAAATCAAACTACTTCCAAACTGGTATGCGCATCAAACTCAACTCAAATATACCAGTCTCAAACTAGTTCAAAGTAAAACAAACTAAAATTAGTTTATTCAGAAGTATGTCAGTCTCAAACAAGTTCAAAACGTTCAAAACCTCAAAAAAAATGTCTTCTATCATTGTAAAAAAAAAAAACTTTACTCTCAATATTTTTAGCAGCATTTTTAACTTTCGCATTTTATTAGCACAAGTTTATATCTTTTCACACTAGTTTGGTACTAGTTAAAAAATTCCACTTGTATATTGAATAGTTTAGTGCTTCATTTGCAGGATACAAATAAGTTTGCATACATAAAACTTCAACAATACAAAAGTTCGAAAAAACATCAGACTTTGTTGGCGGTTGTTTACTTCTTTTTCCTTAACATCTTTGCTTCTTTTACACTTACAACACTGATAACATCTTGAAGAGCTATGTACATGCCCCCCCCAAACCTAATTCTGTTTTTATTATATGTACATTTAATCCCTTCAAAGAAATCTTGGCAACAGAGCTTTTTTTAAGCAAATATGAAGCTATTATTTCTCATAATAACAGCAATATGTTTGAGTTCTCACATACATACACATGTTTGTAAATATGTAAGTAATGAGAAAGTATTTGAGATGCATCACTATGGCTATATGATTATATATCGATAATGACACTCGAAGAGCACAAATGCTTGGGGTAATAATAAGAAAGGTAATAAAATGTTCAAAGATTAAATATGATGATACATTTACAATTTGTGTATATATGTATATGTATGTTAAATAGGTATGTATGTATGTATGTATGTATGCATATAGGAAAGGAATTGTGATTTGTTTACCACGTTAAAACTTGAAAATTACTTAATCAAATTGAATGGGAGGTTTGTATCCTATTAATACGCATAAGTTTAGGAAGAAAAGAAAGTGAGAAAATATTTGTGGGCGTGGCACCTTCCATACAAACCTGATTTTAAAAGCGTTATATGTACAAAAGAGCTCATAGTAGGGATCTGAAAATGTGTATATATGTAGATATTTGATATCAATACCATACTCACGGAAAAAAATGAAAAATAACGAAAAAGGGGGCGTGGCATACAAACTCAACTTTTCAAATAAACGCAGAAAATACGCTTATTGCGTAGAGAAAATATTTCTATTAGAGATTTGGGATACTGTCCGTAGGATTTGTATAGAGCATATCGTTCCTATCGACGAAGAAAGGCGCAAACTTTTTTTTGTTTGAAGAAAGACGCATTATAATCATTTTGAGAAAGAAAGACGCATTAAAATAATTTTTAAGAAAGAAAGGCGCTTTAAAATAATTTTTAAGAAAGAAAGGCGCTTAAAATAGAAAGAAACGCGCTTAAAATAGAAAGAAAGGCGATATAAGTTGGAGTTACTCTAAGCTGCTGTTTCATTTTATGTACGCATCCTCTTGTATTTTTCCCAGCCGGAAAATGGGAAAGCCTGTTTTTAATTTGGTGTAGGCCTTTACTGATTATATTTCATATTTCCAGCAAATGGAATGGTTATGCGCCTTTCTTCCTCGAAATATTTTTTAATGCGCCTTTCTTCGTCAAAATACTTTTTAATGCGCCTTTCTTCGTCAAAATATTTTTTAATGCGTCCTTATTTCCAGCAATATTTTTAATGCGCCTTTTTTCGTTGACAATTTGTTGAAAGCGCCTTTCTTCGTCGGTAGCGACGATATACTTTAAAACTGAAAAACCCCAACATTAAAAATTCAATACAAAATCGATTTTTTCTCGAAAAAAATTTCCCATTTTGTCTATTTCGCATAAAAATATTGTAGCATTATATTATACAGCTATAAGTCCAAAAAAATAGATGCACTAAAACAAACTGGAATATCATTAGTGAGTTAGATCCTCACCGGGTATGTGCTCTTATTATTCTCACTGCATTCTATGCTTCTTCCTTCTTCTTGAATTACTACGTAGATTTTCTCTGATTTCCTTGCCTCAAATCTATCCAATATTTTAGCATTATATGCAAATGTGTACAACCTTAACATATGACATAGTAAAATAATAGCAACACCATCTTACGCAGCTCATCATATCAGCAAACATCAACATCTGCAATATTTCATACCAACATACAAGCGTCACTCACTCACTCATTCTTACGAGTACATACCACCAGCCAACTAATGTAGCTGCCGTAACTCATTGCTCAGCTATTTATTATTCCCCCTTCATTGCTTTTACTGGTATTTTTGAAAAAAAAAATATTTTCACACATTCATTATGTTAGAAGTGGAATCTGAAGTAAGACAGACAAACAGTTAGTCAAGAGTCAAGACTCAATACGCTCAACTTTGCACTCAACTCCACTTAGCCATTCATAGTCAAATGTAAAGGCATTTATGGTTGATGTGTGGCAACGATTGCCTTTTTTATTTTGCACGCTCATTTTGTATATCAACAGTGTCATATACATGTGTATGTTTGTATATATGAACGTATGTGAATAAGTTGTGTCTTTAATATGCTTTCCTGTAGGGAAAATCTAATGATGCGCTGAATTTATTGAAAGAATTTTATTAAAACTGAAAATCTTTTATAAAAAAAATAGTTTTTAATTATTAAAAATAATCACTAGAAACGGAATAAATTTTAATGTTCCAAAAATGTCTTAATTTTTTTAATTTATTAAAAAATTAAAATTAATTATAATAATTAAAAAAGATCTTTTTTGAATTTTTTAAAAATGAATCATTAAAAACTAAAATAAATTACAATAATTAATTTTTATTTTAATTTATTGAAAAATTTTTGTTGAAAATAAAAAAAATTAACTAGAATAATTACAAATCTTTTTCTGAATTTATTGAAAAATAATAATTAAAAATTGAAATCTTTTATAAAAATTAAAAAAATAGTCATTCAAAATTAAGATCAATTACAGTAATTTAAAATTTTTTTATTAATTTTTTTTTGGTTTCAAAAAAGTTTTATTTTTTTAATTTATTAAAAATTAAAATTAATTATAATAATTGAAAAAAATATTTTTTGAATTTTTTAAAAATTAATCATTAAAAACTGAAATCAATTAGAATAATTCATTTTTATTTTAATTTATTGAAAAATTTTCATTAAAATTAAAAAAAATTAACTAGAATCTTTTTCTTTTGATTTATTGAAAAATAATAATTAGTAATTTAAAATTTGTTTATTATAAGTCATAATAATTAAAAAAATTTCAATCATTAAAAACTGAAATCAATTAGAATAATTAATTTTTATTTTAATTTATTGAAAAATTTTCATTAAAATTAAAAAAAAAATTAACTAGAATAATTGCAAATCATTTTCTGAATTTATGGAAAAATAATAATTAAAAATTAAAATCTTTTATGATAATTAAAAAAATAGTCATTGAAAATTAAGAGCAATTACAGTAATTTATTATTTTTCTTTTAATTTTGTTTTTTTTTTGTGGTTATTGAAAAATAATCGTTAAAATTAAAAATCAATTACAATAATCAATAAAATTTTTGAATGTTTTAAAAATCAGTCATTTAAAACCAAAATCACTTATGTATAATAATTTTTTTTTTTTTTTTTGTAATTTATTGAAAAATTATAATTACAATTTTATAAAATTAATAATAATAATTACATTTTTTTCTGTATTTATTGAAAAATAATAATTAAATATTAAACTCTTTTGAAAGATAGTCATTGAAAATTAAAAACCATTACAGTAATTTTAAATTTTTTTTTTTTATTTATTTTTTTTTTTTTCTGTGGTTATTAAAAAATAAACGTTAGCAATTAAACTTAATTATAATCATTGACTGCTCAAGCAAAAAAATTAATTAAATCAAGAATCATTAATATAATTAACCAATTACTTATGATGTCTGCTATTAATAAAAAAAAAATAATAATCTTTTCTTCTTAATAATACATACCTACTGTTGAATTTACATATAAGAGGTCAAATTGAAACAACAAATGTTAAGAGGAATTTCCAGAATTTTGTTTTCCAATTGCTATTTAAAACCCCCTGTAATGCTTACTCAGTGGATCTAGTTTTCAATCAGAAGTGTGCCTCACTTTGTACGGAGTTCCCTGCAAGTTCTTACTGCACCTTTGAAGTGCCCGTGTGTGTGTGTGTCTGTTGCGTATATGTACTAAGATAACAAGCAGGATAAACGCGCATCACACTGCAATGAAAAAAATCTGCAGCATTACATCACACTGATATTATTATAACACCAACAATATGCAGCTAAATGACAGTCATGAAAGCGGTATGATTTATTATTAACATACATACATACATAGATGTAAATACACACACCCACACTTAGCAGCTTGCATACAATTAGGCACACAGACAAGCCGACAGACAGACGACAGACAAGAGTGAGAAATATGAGAAAAGTAAAGTTTCAAAAAGTATAGCAGGAGCGTTTTCTTTTTATCTATGTATGTATACATGTATATGTATGTGAATGTATGTGTGTATGTACGAGTGTAGGTATATAAGAAAGCTGCTTTACTCCTTTTAACAGTTTTTGCTCTGCTGTTTGAGCATAAAGTACTTTTGCCTGAGGATATTTGGCTTACACTTACAAGTTTATACGAGGATGGGAATGTTTTGATTGTGCTTACATATAGATGTGTATACAAATGAATATATTTAAATAATTTTTAAGTCATCTAAGTGTGTACCCACAAAGCCAGTGTGCCTTGTATTATTATTATAACAACAACAGAATTTTTTTTCAAAGCGCATAAGCCGATCAGACTGAAAAAATTTAATAATAATTGTTATTCCTTAATGCTTATTTCAAACGACACAATATTTTAATCGAAATTTAATTGTATTGAATTTAATTGTTGTTATTGACCAAAGCTTTTGAGCATAGCTCTATAGTCTTTGCTGGGAAGAAACGAAGAAAAGATACATACGGCTTCTCAGCTCTTGACATTTTTTTTTCTATTTTCTAAAATAACTATTTTATTTTAGTTTTTTAGAGCTTATCCTACAAATTAGTATATTATGTGAAACAAGGATACTTAAGCTAATAGCGTAACAGTAGGGATTACTGATAATCATACACAACTAAAGATAAGATCTCCCGTTTGTATATATTGTTGTACATTGTGAAACAAAAAAAAATCAACAAAACCAAAAAAAGGGTATCTAGGTGATTTGTTGCTATGGCGCTAAAGCTCGAACAAATTTGATCCTAAGTAAACGGCTTAAAATTTATAAAACAAAAAAAGTCGCATGAAAATAAAAGGCAAATCTCGTACAAAATTCAAAAAAAGATTTGCTTATCTAGTGGTATTCAAAGAGCTTTCGTTGTAAGTAGTTATTGTAGGTTATTTCGAAGTTCAATCAAATTATGGTATTACTGAAAAGAATGTTTTTTGTTTGCTAGTCTAATATAAACTAGTATGGTCCCAGCGAGCTTTTATTTTTATTTTTACAGTTTGCCGTATAGCTTAGTTGGTTCTAGATATTTATCAAAATAAAACACATTCTAAGCGGCAGTGCTAGCTTGCCACATTTTGCTTAAAAAATTGTGTCAAGTGGCAACCCTGTAAAAACCGTGAAAGTGGCAACACTTACATATGGAGAAAATTTTAAAATTTATTAAAATGCTTTGAAGCCATTTCAATCAATAGCGCATATGCAAAAAAATCACATTTCATTGAAAACAAAAAATAGGTGGCAACATCATAAACTAATCTAAGTTCGGAGTTTTAGAAAGCAGCGCTTTTCGTCTCTTTTCAAAGTTACACTAAAATGGTTTTTTAAGTTTTTGAAAAAAAATCGGAAAAAACGAAAGCATTGCAATATGACTAATTGGCAACACCGTATTTTTTATTTATTATTTTTTAGCCAATTTTTTTATCCAAAATAGCACTTAAAATATCGTAGGTATAATACATATATTGGCATTTTTAAAAAAAAATGGCTTTAGGTGGCAACTCGATACAAACTTTATTTTTGTAAATATAAAAGAACTGAGTGGCAACACTGAAATGTAAACCTACCTTAAAGTTTGTTTTTTTAACTACACCACAAATAATTTCCGTTGGATAATTTCAGCTTGATGACAAAGCATTGAAAACGTAATAGATCTACTAGAATAAAAAACTTAAATAATTTTCCTCTACCTAAAACTATTTATCACCCCACGTTCTTTTATTAACTTAAATACTAACTTCTTCAATTTTTTTTTTTCTATATTTACAGTCCTTGCTCACACATGTATCACGGCCTACCAAGAATATTTTAAATAAATTGGGCGTTTTTACTGTTTCATCGTTTCACGCATTCATTTGTGCACGTTCGCCATCTTTGTTGAATAATTTATTGGCTGGACGTGGTGCCACAAAACGTCGACCACCAATGCTATCTCGTTCGAATAGCGGCTCAAGTCGGCGTTCTCTGCAGGTAAGTTTGAGTTTGACAGCTCTATTAGCAATACAGTTCCATATACTATAAAGATACTGAAAGAGATTTGGAAACTTCGGTATATTTTAAATTGGGTTGTGCTTTAAAATATTTGCGTACTTTCTTTCTTATCTAACCGAGAAAACGGAGAGACAGGAAGTGTGTGCCTGCGTTTTATATTGAAATGCAATTTTTTTAATCAAGATTTTTAAAAAGTATTTTATTAGTCAAATCACGTATTAGCAAATGATTAACTGATTCAAGGCATAATTTATATCGAATATGTGCTACATGGCGTATACGTAATATAATGCTAACTTCGCCTACATACATACATACATGTATGTATTTAACTACGTATGAAGCGGAAATGAATAGAAGAAGCAGTGTGCGTAGAATTTATAAAAAGCGCAGAAGAAGCGTATAGAATATATTACTAAGATATTCTTAATGTATGTTGAGGAATATTAAATGATAACTAAATACCATGGATTTTGATAATTCTATATTTGATAGTTTTGCTTTACAGTAGAATACAAAAAAAAGAGATTTACAAATGTTCTCATAAACTTAAATTTGAATGCACTATTTCAGGTTTTTGTTTTCAATTTTCTCTGGCACGTACAAAATTTGCATATTTTGCTGTAGTATATGACAGTCCTTATCCGTAAAACTATACATTAAGCCGCACTCCGAATGTAAAACAGATGCCACAAACGTAATATGCGTGCATTTACATGCAGATTATTATAGCCCTGTTAGTATGCGAAGACTGACACACATGTGTATGTGTAAAAAAAATAATTTACATTTCCAAATGCCACGAAATTTACAAATTTATTAAATTAGATTAGTACTTCCAAATTTTAAACATTTCAGCTTTATCGTCGCACAATTACATTTATATGCATGGAAAATTGAATTAAATTATGTATTACACTTCCACTGCTATTTGGTATTAAATAGCTAACTCTATCAACTTCACTAATTAAGTTAACTTTCCGCGTGATAGAAGTATGATATAAATGTTATTATTTAAGCATTTTTGCTATATTTAACTATTTGAAAGTATTTCTAAACTGATTTGATTGAAATAGGCAGGAGCAAAAATAATATGTAATAAAATGCAATAAAATTAAATTAAACTAAATTAATTAAATTAAATTAAAATAAGTTAAATTAAATTATATGACAAAAAAACGAAATAAAATGAAATAAAATAAAATAAAATAAAATAAAATAAAATAAAAAAAATAAATAATTAATAAAATTAAATGAAAATATATTATAAAAACTAAATGAAATAAAATAAAATAAGATAAAATAAAAAAAACTAAAAAAAATTAAATAAAAAGAAATAAAAAAATAAAATAAAATTCAAAAAATTAAATTAACTTAAATTATTTTAAATTAAATGAAATGAAATTAAATTAAATTAAATGAAATGAAATGAAATTAAATTAAATTAAACTAAATTAAATTAAATTAAATTAAACTAAATTAAATTAAATTAAATTAAATTAAATTAAATTAAATTAAATTAAATTAAATTAAATTAAATTAAATTAAATTAAATTAAATTAAATTAAATTAAATTAAATTAAATTAAATTAAATTGAATTAAATTAAATTAAATTAAATTAAATTAAATTAAATTAAATTAAATTAAATTAAATTAAATTAAATTAAATTAAATTAAATTAAATTAAATTAAATTAAATTAAATTAAATTAAATTAAATTAAATTAAATTAAATTAAATTAAATTAAATTAAATTAAATTAAATTAAATTAAATTAAATTAAATTAAATTAAATTAAATTAAATTAAATTAAATTAAATTAAATTAAATTAAATTAAATTGAATTAAATTAAATTAAATTAAATTAAATTAAATTAAATTAAATTAAATTAAATTAAATTAAATTAAATTAAATTAAATTAAATTAAATTAAATTAAAAAACGAAATAAAATAAAATGAAAAAATAAAATAAGATAAAATAAAATACAATAAAATGTACTACCTTTTTCTATTGTGAACATATTGTCTACATATGCATATACGAATGTGCATTGTAAAATACAAAGCGCAACATTTAATCACCTTTAGAGGGGCACTTGGTTGGGAGTTTAAACAAAAAGTATATTAACAACATTCGTCATATCTATGCGAGTTTTAAAAGCACACTATTTACTCGATGCAGGGAAAACCTCAGCAAGGCTTAAGTAAACTTACCACATTGAAATGTTAAAACCAACTTTGTCTAGAACTCAGCTGGTAATGAAATTGTGTGACTTAACACGCTGGCTAAAATCTGTTTTGTATTCCCATAATTGATAATATATGTATGCAAGAAAATGGAATACTGAAAAATTTTCAAAAACTCCTTGGAAATATTTTAAAATTACTATGACTTTTTTTACCCAGTTGCACGATTTAAAACAGTATTATAATACACCTTAACGAGATTTCGTGAAGTCGTAGGGTAATTGAGATAGTTATAGGTTGAGATATATGTATATAAAAATAATCACGAAATCGCTCGAGCTATGTCCTGCGTCTATCCGTGCTCACTGGGACCATAATAAAATTTGCCCATAGCCACGTCCAGTTTACCGATATCGAAAATTTCGAAAGCAAAACTACTCCAATCTCATTTTTTGTGAATCACCAAAAGTCCTTTGAAGTATGTTAACTAGCTATCATATGCGCCAAAAAGTATGCAATGATTTTTTTGTAAAACGGCGAGTATTATTTGGAATTTACTTGCCAGCCACATTCAACCGTTTAATCCTGCTAAAAGCCCAAATTGAACATAAAAACTCCAACATTAGCTATATAAAGCATTTTATTTTTGTGAAATTTAAAATCCAATTTAATAAGCTTAAACTTACTTAACAAGTTAAGAATCGTTATTTCACTTAACAGTTTGCTCAAGGTGTGATTTCCTACACACAAACTAAATCCCACCATTAAGCCGCGCTATGCCGTAAAAGTACAGTGCCTTAACTATAAAGTTGAAACGATACAGTTTATGATGATTGAAATTACAGTTAAAGAGGTATACAGTTTTATAAATTTCATCAACTTCAAAGCCAACATCGCGCTACCCCACCTTTTCAACATGCCTCAAATATTTCAAAGCGCAAGCACAAATGTGTTGAAGTCATCACATACCAAATACTTATTATTAGTTTCTCTCTTTGGACAAAGGAGCGCCATTTCTTTTAGCAGCTCACTGACTTAGAAAATGTTCGTTCAATATATGTACAAAGGGTAATGAAGCACAAAAGCAGACATCTTCATGACGAAAGCGCATTACAATGGTCTACAAAATTTTTGGCAATGTGGAATAAAATAAAATAAACGAAAAATAAAATAATAAAATAAAATAAAATAAAATAAAATAAAATAAAATAAAATAAAATAAACGAAAAATAAAATAAAATAAAATAAAATAAAATAAAATAAAATAAACTAAAATAAAATAAAATAAAATAAAATAAAATAAAATAAAATAAAACTAAATAAACGAAAAATAAAATAAAATAAAATAAAATAAAATAAACGAAAAATAAAATAAAATAAAATAAAATAAAATAAAATAAAATAAAATAAAATAAAATAAAATAAAATAAAATAAAATAAAATAAAATAAAATAAAATAAAATAAAATAAAATAAAATAAAATAAAATAAAATAAAATAAAATAAAATAAAATAAAATAAAATAAAATAAAATAAAATAAAATAAAATAAAATAAAATAAAATAAAATAAAATAAAATGAAATAAAATAAAATAAAATGAAATGAATTAAAATAAAATGAAATAATTTAAAATAAAATAAAATAAAGTGAAATAAAATAAAACAAAATAAAATAAAATAAAATAAAATAAAATAAAATAAAATAAAATAAAATAAAATAAAATAAAATAAAATAAAATAAAATAAAATAAAATAAAATAAAATAAAATAAAATAAAATAGAATAAAATAAAATAAAATAAAATAAAATAAAATAAAAGAAAATAAAAAAATAAAATGAAAAGAAATGAATTAAAGTAAAATGAAATAAAATAAAATGAAATAAGATAAAATAAAATGAAATGAATTAAAGTGAAATGAAATAAAATAAAATAAAATAAAATAAAATAAAATAAAATAAAATAAAATAAAATAAAATAAAATAAAATAAAATAAAATAAAGTAAAATAAAATAAAATAAAATAAAATAAAATAAAATAAAATGAAATAAAATAAAATAAAATAAAAATTAAATAAAATGACATAAAATAATTTTTATCAAACACATTTTTGTTTTTATTTTTAAAAACATTTATTATTCCTCTTTGAGAGTAGTTTTAGCATACTTCGCTAACCCGTAGACTATCATCAGGATGGTTTTCTACATAATATAATGAAAATAAAAAATTAATAAAAAAAATAAAAATGTGTTGACTGGTGCTTTTGAGCTTTGCGTTAAGATCTGTTTAGATGTTTAGTTTTACTTTCAAGTTGAAATAAAAAAACGCAAAAAAGGTCACTGATTAAAGCTGTTTATATCACTCTATAGCATACATTTCGATTACTTACAAGGCATAAGTGCCATAATATTGGCACAAACATACATTTCATACATTTCTTTAGGCTATCTTGTCATAAGAATTCGAAGCATTTTGTTAACTGCTGGAAACTTTACTGATAAACCAATACGTAAAACTTTGAGCCATAAACCCAAACATTTAATAGCAAACCAAAAGATATGAAACGGTAAATTAGCACGCAGCAAAGCAATAAGAAAAGGACTTGGCGCTAAAAGCCAAAAGGCTAAAGCCATAAAAGCACCTTCGTCTATCAAATTTTGCATATGTCTATTAAAGGTAGAGCCGCTAAAGTGAGCCTAAATCAGCCTATAAAAGGAGAAAATAAAGTGCCGAAAGGGTAAATAGCAGAAGAAAATGTGATTGTGTAGTAAATATTTTTTTGTTTTTTCAGCACGTTTATGCTTGTAACAAATTTGAAAACGGCATATGAACGCCTTAGGAGGTAGCTAATGAACTACTAAAACGACTCGGATTTGAATTTAAGGGAAATAACCTTTTTCCACGGTCTTATTATTTCTGAAATTGGATCTTGCTAGTTGGGAACTGAAATACATAATGAGTGATTCTTTCTCTCTCACACACACATATACCTCTTTCATGCCAATTTCTATAGAATCAAGCACATATCAAACACTCATTCAATACCTGATTTTGGTGAGCGCATTCTCATGTACACGCGCCAATGGCATCCTGGGTATAAAAATCAAATATGTAACAGTCAAGTGTTTAATGGCTTGAAAGTGCAGTTGTGAGTCATATACATACAAAAATAAATATGTATGTTTGTAAGTCTTTTAGTCAATTTCATTTCAGCTTAATACTTTCAATGTGTCTTCACGACTTACCACACAAAACACAACGCGCCAGTAATGAGGAACCCTCATTGAGGCTGTGCGTACACAAAAATTTATTCTTATCTAACAAAAGAACACATTCGAGCTTAGCCTGGGGGAGTCGTTAACGGAAATTGGCAACCATTTTAGCCACTTTAACGTTTTTTTAGAATTTTTTTTTTTACTTTTTCAAGCTTTTACAGCAATTTTCCTTTTTCCTTCCTGCTTTTTTCCTTCCTGCCATTGCGCGTGTTAATATTAACATTGGGTATTGTAGATTTTGTTGCAAAGTAAATAGTTGTTCGACAAATATTATTCTTCCGGTGAATGCAAAATTAGAAAGCACGCAGTTGAAAATAAAAATTATTATTTTTATACTCAACTGAGCTAAAGAAGTCTCATTTTAGGCGCCTAATAGTGAATCATAGTGGCGTAAGCGAGTAGTTATAGACGGAGCAGCTTAACCCAGCAAACAATTTATTATTAAAATTTTTGCCAAAATATTATTTAAAAAAAAAAAAACATTTTCAATTTGCCCAAGATCACGTTTATTCGAAGCTACGCGATGTCGACAACATAATTATGAAGTAATCATTAAATTCTATGTAGCAGTTTGTTTGTGATGCGCGTACAAACATACATACATTCAATAAGCGAACAAATTTTTAATTTGAATTCTGTTTATTCAAGATCGCATAGTTTCTACTGTTTACGCAATATTTTTTATGGCAGATAACAGTTTTAAAAACCTACTCTAAATGTACAAAAAGTGTCGAGCTTAGTTTTATGGACACCACCGTATTATGCGAGAACAAAATAGTTTCTTTTTTTTAAAAAGCCTACTAAACTTTAAATTGGAATTCAATAAAAACTTCTGTGAATATTTCATTAGTTACCATGCCGCAGTTTTTGCGTGATGCGCGTTCAAACATATAGACAAACAAAGAAAAATTTTAGAAACTGTTGTTTTAGCTACCGTTAATCGTATTCATCTTTTTCGATAGCAACGAATACACATCGTGCTACAAGTGAATGCTAAATTTGCGGCTTAGATTCATAGTCTGCTGAAGTAAAAGCTACGAAATGGTTTAAGAACCACGCCTACTTTTTAACAATTTTAAGTTTAAATGACTATAGACGAATAAAATATACAATAATTGCGAAGAAAAATTATATTTATTATGGCGTCGGCGCTTTTCAGCTAGCTACAGCTCACAGTTGAGTATACAATATTTTGTTATCCCCGCACTCATTCGACTCCTACAGCAAGGGTTACAAATGCTTACTAAATTTCGTGAAAATGGTTTTTATAGAAATATATTAAAATTAATTTTGTAGCAGAAAATAAAATTAAAATGCGAATAGTAAATAAAAGAATTTATTGCACCATTTTAAATGTGGATCACATACATGGCTATAATTGGCTAAACTGCACTGTAACCAACTAACTATTGGCATAGAAACATTTAGCATTTAACATTTAAATTTCAATTAAGAATGCTGTGTTGCAAAATTGATAATTTATGCACTCATGCGTATCCACATTTTCACTAATTGAATGGCTAGTCAGCAATACGATTATGTAGGTAGCTATAACAAATCTCTGCTACAGCGGACAGTACAAGTAAAAATAGCAAAAAATAGTTATGTCGGTGACCAGAGGAAAACAAAGGAGGCAGCCATAATTGCGAATGGGCAAAATACTTTTTTTTTAATGGGAACCAGCATAACAACACCAACACTGCTGCCGGTCAGGGGTGCAACATAGAATTATGTTCGTTTGGACTCAAAAACCACCCACGTGGATCCGCCCCTGTAAGGCTTCATTACATTTGCCGAATTAAATTCGCTATAGCTTGAACTTGAAGCAGAAGCAGTGAAAATTTTCTGAGAAGCTCTCACCCGTGTTTTTATTTCTTGAAAGCCAACATTCAAATTGTTATAGATGAGCATCCCTCTCTTCATGATGACCACGCTCTTCATATTTTCTGTAGCTGGAGGCTGTTATCAGACATCCATCTATTTGAGGGCCAATAAGCGATAAATATTATGGGTTAGCGATAAGCCATCAGGATGATGAGGCCTTTGCTTACCTGTTCTGAAGAGGCCGGCACTCTCAGCTTGCTGAAGAAACTAAAGCCCACATATATCCCACTTGAGTCTAAAATCTCATTTGAGCGAGTGGTCTCATACATAACTACTTAGCTTTTGAAATTTCATAAATAAATTTCAACGCCACAAAATTGTTCACTTAAAAAATTCCACATATTTTCGAGTGTAAAAGGCGGAAAAGCCATATAAAATTGTAAATATCCGCAAAGTGCATTCCTGCATGCAACAAATTGTAATGTTTAATGTGGCCAAATAATTGTCTTGTTGGTATTTGAAAAAAAAAAATAAAATAATAAAATCGTGGATAACGCCAACAGTCAAAATGTGAAATTCGCAAATGGTAAATAAATAGATTTTCATTTATTAATGAATTTGCATAAATTCTAAAGGACTCTGTGCACATATTTTTTTGTTTTTGTTTTTATTTTTTATTTTTCCATGGCGCGAACAAATGACAGGCAATATAGTAAATTGCCACAAATTGCCGATAAGCACGTTGAGCTATTCAATCACCCATTTCCCCTTTTTGGTATTGCACACATACATACAACCAACCATTCATATTCATGTGTTGTTGTTGGCGCCTATGTGGGAGTATATAATTTTATTCAATACTGAAGTGCAATTATGCGTGTTTAAATGTGTTGGTGTGCTCGCTCACTTCATACACACACACTTGAGTTTGTATGTATGTATGTGTGTATTGCAAACACTTTTCAATTTATTTACACGCAAATGCGCTTATTTTACATGCATTGTTAATTGTTGCATGCCACATGCAACACAAAACATCAATTGAGCTACGACCAAATGTTGTTTGCTTTTACTTTGTACTTATTTATGCGCAATTCTCTACATTTACCAACACATATGCACACATGCGAAAACTATGTAAATATAAATAATTGAATATACATATACATACATACATTTAAATATATACTCATGGGTACTACATTAAAGTCTATTTGTTTGCGCTCGTGTTCTGTTAAATGTGAGTCATTCTCAGCTAGTGATTTTATGTTTTCGACTATGTATGTAAGTAAACAACTTAAGTGCTTACATATGTATCTATGTATGTATCTATGTGGAAATTCTTTTACAAATGGCAAACTTGATTTGATATTAAAAATTCCGATTTTCATAAAACGTATTTAGTTGAATATGAGAAAGAGAAAACTGCCATAAAAAGTTTATCTGTTAAGTTTCACGGTTACGGTTATGTTTATGGTTACGTTTATGTTCACGTTTACGTTTAGGTTTGTGTCTATATTTACGGCTACGTTTATGTTTAATTCTATTTTTTATTTTTTTACGGTTAAGTTTATGTTCAGGCTTACGTTTATGATTAGGATCACTCTTTTTACTGTCGGTATATGCTCATGTTTACGGTAGCATTTATGTTCACGCTTACGTTTATGATTACGGTCATCTTTCTTATTTTCAGTTCACGTTCATATATGTTCGAGTTCACGGTTACGTTTATGATTACGGTTAGGTTTATGTCTATATTTACGGCTACGTTTATGATTAATTCTAGTTTTTATTTTTTTACGGTTAAGTTTATGTTCAGGCTTACGTTTATGATTATTATCCATATTTTTATTTTCGGTATATGCTCATCTTTACGGTAGCATTTATGTTTACGGTTAGGTTTATGATTACAGTCATCTTTCTTATTTTCGGTACACGTTCATGTATGTTTATGTTTACAGTTACATTTATGTTTACGTTTAGGTTTATGTTTATATTTACGGTTACGTTTATGTTTGATTCTATTTTTTATTTTTTCACGGTTAAGTTTATGTTCAGGGTTACGTTTATGATTAGGATCACTCTTTTTATTTGCGGTATATGCTCATGTTTACGGTAACATTTATGTTTACGGTTAGGTTTATAATTACGGTTATGTTTATTTTTACGGTTACGTTTATGTTTTTCCTTATGTTTGCGGTTAGCCTTATGTTTACAGTTATTTTTATGTTTAGGGTTATGGTTATGTTTACGGTTACATGTATGGTAATAGCCACTTTTACCATACGGTTAGACTTATGACTGTGGCTACTTTCATCATTACGATTACGACAATGGTTATGGTTTTTTGAATATTTGCAAACATCAAACTTTTTCCTTCTTTTCCATTTAAATAAAAAGTTTTAATAAAATATTGAAAAATGAAATAAATAATATTTTTGTTGGCCTTGGGCTTATTTTTCGCCTAGAATAATTCAAAAATATACATTTCCATATTCCATAAATTATAAAAGTTACTCATACGCCCCGTCAAACGGTTGCCTTTATGTCCCAAAATAGATCAATTATCAAACTATACAAAAATTGATGTGTCCGAGTTTGCTCCCACTCAATTGGTGATTTGATTAACTTTTGCTCGTTCTAACATGAGCAGTAAAAGGAATTTCCCAATTCAACTAAAACGTCATGCAAATATCAAAATGGAAAAATGATTCGCAGTTTTCTATTTCATTTAATTGACCAAATTAAAACAGTTTATTTCATATATGTTCTGTGAGTGTATTTCGAAATATGTAGCCTGTGGAGAGACATGTGCAGCTTTTCATTAACTGCTTACAAATACAAGATCAAATTATCAAAAGCGTTTGAGTCTCTTTTTTTTTTAACTTTAGAACAATTTTAGAAATTTTGTGTTCGCCTATTCCATGCAGAGTCATTTCGCAAGCATACAATTTTGACTCATTCGACACATATTTAAATATCGATTATTTGAATCGATTACATGAAAATAAGAAAACTATTACCTATCTCTCGACTCCAACAGAATCGAAACAAGTAGCTCCTTAGAGATTACAAAAAGAAAATATAATCGATTATTTTATTTTTATTGTCGATTTCTTCAAATCGATTTAATTGTGAAAAAAAAATGATTGCTAGTGAATTATAGAATGCATATTTTTTGCAAATTGACTACTCGCTAAATAAAAAAAAATCGATAATTTATTAAT